>SJYO01048061.1:48230104-48270319 GCA_006410555.1 Capra ibex | reverse complement strand
TTTTTTTTTTTTTTTTTTTTTTTTTTTTTTTTTGTTCCCAGTAATACAAAATAATGCGACCCTACTTTTAAATTTTTCTTTGTTTTGAGTTATAACATAATCGTATAAGAAATGATAGGACTCTTAGTTCTTGTGAGAATGGAGAATTTGGTGACACCTTTCATAATCTTATTGTAAAGATTCCTTGAATCATCTACACTCTGTAACAAGACTCATGAAATGGAGATTAGGAGTGTAATCAGAGTATTCGATTCATAATAATAAAAACAAAACAAAACAAAACTGAGACCGTCTAAAAGAAAAGAAAAGAAAAAAAATTGTCTAATGTTCCAAAATAAATAAACTACTATGTAGTTTTACATGTATAAAGGGTTTAGGTTACAGATAAAAATTATTAGGGTAAATATTAAAAATATATGGAGTTATCGTGATTAAAATAACTACCGTTTATTTTATATTTAAATTTTTCGATTTTTAGTCAAATCGTACGTAAAAAGTGATTCGTATCTAAAATCATCAGTGTCATGAAGAAAAAAATACAAACAAAAGTACACAGATAATACGAATACAATAGTTTCTCCTTTACCTCCGTTTTAATGTGTCGATCAATTCAAGGTCTAGGTCCTAAGTTTTGAACCCATCTAACCAAGGTTTCAGAGACGAAAGTTTATCGCCAAACGTTTTAAAGGGGTTTGTCTTTGTGTACGTGGGTATTAAGTGTGAATATGTATTTTTTCTTCCCCCTTAAGACTTCGTACCTTTCAAACTAACTTAAAAAATCCCAATTTTCCCTGTAACAAAACTAACTCGGAAGACGAAAGTTTTCGTCATTGATGAGTTTCTTGACACCGATAATTTACGATATTTCATTAAAAATAGGAGTTACATTCTTCTTTTTACTATTAATTTCGACACTGAAAAACAAGAAAGAATAATCTTTCTTATACGGTCTTTTAAACGGTCGTTTAAACCTTTATACGTCACCGGTGTCGTGACCTTTTCCAGTCAAAAGTAAGGTTAGGGTTTCTTTTCGTTACGGTTTCTTACAAGTTTGATGGTGTGTTAGTGTGAGTAGAGTGTATGATCGTTTCATTACGAGTTTTAAGAGGTTCGGTCCGAAGTTATCATGCACTTGACACTTGAAGGTCTACAAGTTCGACCTAAATCTTTTTCGTTTCCTTGGTCTCTAGTTTAACGGTTGTAGGTGACCTAGTACCTTTTTCGTTCTTTCAAGGTCTTTTTGTAGATGAAGACGAAATAACTGATACGGTTTCGGAAACTGACACACCTAGTGTTGTTTGACACCTTTTAAGACTCTCTCTACCCTTATGGTCTGGTGGACTGGACGGAGGACTTTTTGGACATACGTCCAGTCCTTCGTTGTCAATCTTGACCTGAACCTTGTTGTCTGACCAAAGTTTAATCCTTTCCTCATGTAGTTCCGACAAATAGTAGTGGGACGAATAAATTGAAGACGCGTCTCATGCAGTACGTTTTATAGTCCGACCTACTTCGTGTTCGACCTTAGTTCTAACGGTCCTCTTTATAGTTATTGAAGTCTATACGTCTACTGTAGTATGCATACCGTCTTTCGTTTCTTGATGATTTTTCGGAGAACTACTCTCACTTTTTCAACCGAATTTCAAGTTGTAAGTCTTTCGATTCTAGTACCGTAGACCAGAGTAGTGAAGTACCGTTTACCTACCCTGTGTCATCTTTGTCACTGTCTGAAATAAAACCCCCCGAGGTTTTAGTGACGTCTACCACCGACGTCGGTTCTACGAACGAGGAACTTACTTTTCAATACTGGTTGGATCTGTCGACCGTTGGGTGAGGTCATGAGAACGGACCTCTTAGGGTACCTACCTCCTCGGACCACCCGATGTCAGGTGCCCCAGCGTTTCTCAGCCTGTGCTGACTCGCTGAAGTGAAAGTGAAATCTGTCGTATAATTTTTCGTCTCTGTAATGAAACGGTTGTATCCAGGCAGATCAGTTTCGATACTAAAAAGGTCATCAGTACATGTCTACACTCTCAACTTGATATTTCTTTCGACTTACGTCTTATTAACTACGAAAACTTCACATCACAACCTCTTCTGAGAACTCTCAGGGAAACTGACGTTCCTCTAGGTTGGTCAGGTAGGATTTCCTCTAGTCAGGACTTATAAGTAACCTTCCTGACTACGACTACGACTTTGAGGATATGAAACCGGTGGACTACGTTTCTTGACTGAGTGACCTTTTCTGGGACTACGACCCTTTATAACTTCGGCCTCCTCGTTCCCTACTGTCTCCTACTTTACCAACCTACCGCAGTACCTGAGTTACCTGTACTCAAACTCGTTCGAGGTCCTCAATCACTACCTGTTGCTCCGGACCACACGACGTCAGGTACCCCAGTGTTTCTCAACCTGTACTGACTCGTTGACTTGACTTGACTTGACTTAATAATAGGAGTTACATTCTTCTCTTTACGTTTAATTTCGACACTGAAAAAAAAGAAAGAACAATCCAACCGTTCCTTAGTTTTCTAAACCCCTTTCACAAAACAGTCTCCGAATTCCTGTCTTCGTAAGAATACCAACCACCTCTACCTCAATATCTCCCGTCTCACTTAGTTCTCTCGAAATTTTTACGGGTGAGGTAAAAAAGGGTTACTACTATCTTTGAAAGGTTTAATCTAATAGTGTACTCTAGGTCTTCTGTATACGGGTTCGGGTATTACGGACCCTAAAATCTACAATATTTTGTGGATTTTCGTTGGATTTATAGGTAGTCAAACCTTAATCAACTTATTTACCATTGTATAGGAGTTTCACCTTGGTGTGTCGACCGTGTCTAATACTCTGACTAGACACAAATGCAACTCCTTTGTGCAGGTACTGTATGTCATTATGTCATCTCACTTTGCACTGTATATCAGACAAACCACTTGGTTAAATACACTAAACCGTGTGTGTGTCTACAGACGTAATTCTTGCACGTGTCCCTGAAGGGATCACCAGGTCACCAATGTCTAAGTGGACCGTCACATCCCCTATGTACGGACTAGAGACAAACCCCTCGATTCTGGGGTGTACGGTACCTCCTTCATTCGGTCTCGTTGTGTTGATCTTTCGGCTACGGTGTTGATGACTCGTGTGCGTCAAGTCAAGTCGGTGAGTAAGCACAGGCTGAGAAACACTGGGGTACCTGACGTCATGCGGTCCGGAGGGACAGGTAGTGTCGAGGGCCTCGAACGAGTTTGAGTACAGGCAACTCAGTCACTACGGTAGGTTGGCAGAGCAGGAGACAACAGGGGAAGAGGAGGAGGAGGAGTGTGCTGAGCTGACCTTCTAGAGTTTACTGTGTTGTTTCCAATGTGCACGGCGACGATTCTGGACTACGTTGGCTTTATTTATTTTGTTTTGGGTTAGAATTTTTTTTTTTCTTCTTATACGTGTCTTGATATCGATATTCCGACAGGTGACTATCCCCTTCTTTTTTCTAAAGACTCCTTACCCTAAAACTCACCAAATTGGGAATTTCAAAAAAGACAACGTAAACTCACAAAAATTTACTCTCCATAACTTTTGTTAAACATCCAATCGAAAAAGAGTGAATTGAACCTGTACGTAGTACTAATGAGTCTTTAGTTTCAGTAAGTACTTAAATTACACATTGGGTCCGGTTTATTACTTTCGTTTTAATTGTTTCAGAAAATTTTAATTTTTTATATATGTATTTTATTTTAATTTTACTCTCCGTCATAAGATATTATGACGAGAGTTCTGATTTTAGTGTTGTCCTTCGTACTTCCTTGTCTTCCTTCCTTCTCTCTCTCTTTAGTCATCACTAAAGAGTCCCTGACGCAGTCCACTGTAGACGGGCCAGGGACCTTGACCGGGTGACGGGAGGAGAGACGAGGCGACGGGAGGAGTGTCGATGGTCTAGGTATTCCCGACTAGAGGGAGTCGGGATGAGGAGTCAGGTAGTGCTTATCGAACGATTGAAACACCAACGCCGTAGGGTCAAAGGACTCTGTTAGAGACCAGGGGGTCCGGGTCGAAGGAGGGGTCCGGATCCTGGGGTCACTCTGGGGGTTGAAATGAAGGGTTCTTGGTTATCCTGTACATGGTCCGTGAACTAATCACACTCGACTCCTCTCCCGACTTCCTGATAGACCAGGGAATTTTTGTCCACTTGACTACTTTCATGTCTTGGAGACCCTTCACGGACCTTAGGCCAGACCAGATGTCCCTCTACGGATTAATTAGTCTTGTGTGACGCACAGTGGACTCGACCGGAGAGGAACTACTTAAACGAAGGAGGTCAAAAGTGACTGTGGATATAAAATAGGTTGAGAGTACACTACAGATTATACAAAGTCCCTGTCCTTGAAAAATTTTTAAAGTCTGAATATACTTTCAACGTTCTTATCTTGTTTCTCAAAGATCTATAGGGTGTAGATCTAAAGGGTTTACAATGATAAACTAGTATAAACCAAATAAAAAGAGATAGAGAAGGAGAGTCGTCTGTCTTACGAAGAAATAGGGATTGATAAAAGTACGTATAAAGGATTTTGGTTTTATAAGTAAATGTATTAGTGTCATGTTAATAGTTTTAGTCCTTTACTTATAATAATGTTATGACAATAGGTCATATGTCTAGAATAAATTTAATAGTGGTTAATAGTGTTATTACGGAAATTATCGTTTTCTTTTAGGTTCTTGTAGATAACGTAAGTTAAAGTACAACGAAAACAAGAGAAATTCGATCTTATTAAAGGTTTAGAAAGAAAAAAATAAAGTACGGTAACTGGAAATACTTCTCAGGTGTGGTCCATAAAACGTCCTAAACAGACTATAAAAGAGTACTAATATAAGTTCGATACACGAAAACACGGTCTATGTAAGTTAGGAGTAAAATACATAGGGAGTATTATTGATAACAATAGTGAAAAGTCTACTCCTTTGACTCCGTCAAACGAATTCTAGTGTGTCGAACATTTTCCACCTTGGTTGTAAGTGTGGTACCCATAGTCGCGGTCTCAGACCCAGAACTGGGAAGTAGGAATCGTAGAGCGAACCCTTCCTGTAACCTAAAGTAACACATTAATACACGGTCTTCAAGAGAAACACCGAAAGTGTAACCCACGTAATAGATTGGACTTCTGTTGAAGTGTGCTTTCCATAATAGGTGACATAAATGTTTTGTTTTGTTTTGGTTTTTTTGGGTTGTTGTAATTCTAGGTCTCGTTAACGTATCGAGTGGGTTCCAGTCCGTAGATTGAAGAGACTGAGAAATTAGGTGATACGTCTGACGTGTTATCTGAGTGGGTTTCTAAAATTTTGTACGAATGCCGGTTCGAGGTGGAGTCCGATTAATTTATTTTTAGGGACTTCTGAGGGTCATAGACTTAAGGTGAAAAGAAAGATTCGTGACTCCATTCAGATTATACCTAGTCCCAACACTTAATGGTATTATTTTACAAATTTCAAGACACCAAGGATTATAGATCTCCCTGAAGAATCTTTCAATCGGCTTATTTACCTAATAATGACCCCGAAGGGAAAGTCCTATACTAGTGGACCCTACACTAAAATTTAGTCGGGGAGGTCAAGGGTAGTGATTTTAAGGTAAAGATTTACGTTGGATGGGAGTTTAGTTTGAAGGTCGTAGTGGGTAGGGAAGGAAGTGAGGGTCTTAAAGGACACGTATCTAAAAAGAGGTGAAGATTTAACACTTGGAGACCACTCCAGTCTCTGGTATAGAGTAAGTCGAAGTTTCGGGGGGTTTGGTAGTCAGTGTTATGAAGTATGTGTTATGCACGAATTTTTATTTACAGACGATTTTTTGAATTTAAATTCAAAGGAGAAACGGATGAGTCACGGAACTCTCTAAAACAACATGTAATGGAACTTGAGTCGTACAGTCGGACTTAATAATCATAGTTTATGTTTCAACTTATAAATCAATACTCGAAAAAAAGTATAGTAAATCTCGGAATCTTTTACAGTAGAACATACTTAGGGACCCCACGGAGTCAGTTACTTAAACGGAGGATTTTATATACAAATAGAGAGTACAAGCAGAGTAAAGATTTGGTCGAGAAGGATTTTGAAAATTTCTCACTTAAATTCCTCGAAGACAATATGTTGGAACATTTTCTTAGTATTACTTTTAAATTTTTGAAGACAGTACGGGAAAGCAAGTGTTCAATTAGATGGGGAGATGGAGGTATTGTGAGATTCCCCAACTGGTCAGTAGTAAAGACGAATTTAGTAAAACAGAAAAACGGAGGTATACAAATCTGTCCGATAACCCAGTAGTCATATGTCGGTCTCCCAGGATAACTTGTGTAGGATACTACTTTGAGTATGGTCGATTAGGGGGTGGGACGTTACGTCTCTCTCCACATGTGTGTATAAAGGGACCCACGGAAGGTCAAGTACTCTCCGTCGATCAACGGGACCACTACATAAATATGGATCAAACAGTTGTTTCAGATCTCATGGGACCAAAACCTGGTAAAAAAATGGACTAATGAAGATTAAATAGACAAAACTTTCTGTCGACACATCGCCCTTCTCTAGGTTTGAAGGGCGACGACGACGACGGTTCAGTGAAGTCAGTACAGGCTGAGACACGCTGGGATATCTACCGTCGGGTTGTCCGAGGTGGTAGGGACCCTAAGAGGTCCGTTCTTGTGACCTCACCCAACGGTAAAGAAGAGGTTACGTACTTTCACTTTTCACTTTCACTTCAGTGTGTAGCATAGGCTGAGAAACGTTGGGGCACTTATTTCTCATTTAGTATGTAATTGGAGGAAGGTGTGAAAAGGGGTACCTCAAATGAAGAAAAAAACTACAACGTTTGAATGAAAAAAAAATAAAATTTGTTGACAGATTGAATATATTCCTTTTATGATCTTGGAAAGTATTAATGGTCAACCATGTCTTTTCGAGTGTTCTATTGGTCCGGTGTCAGTCGGTTCTTCGATACTCAAAACGGATATTTTAAAATTGGATGGTTCTCTTCCCCGAATTTACCTCAAATGAAGGAATCGTCGTTCATAGTTCTTCACCGAAACTAAGAGATCAGTTACCACGGTAACTAATGATGTCGTTAAAAATTTAAAGACTTCAATTATTTAAAGAATTTTATAATCTTTTTTTTTAATAAAATCTGTACCGAATAAAGTACGGGGGGAAAGTCGTCTCTGTAGAAAGGTAAAAAGGTTCCTACACCACAACAGACAAAATTGGAAAAATAAGAGGATCAATTACATCCTTTGACCCCTACAAATATCCATAAAGTAAATTTTTTGTTGTGAGTTTATCTGAACCCTTTATTTAGAAAACCCGATTTGTTTCAAAGAACTCCCCTACGGAGCATTTCGGACCTAAACGATTACACTAGACACTCAGAGACTCCCTCTCTTTAGTAAAGGACAAAGGGTAGAACCCTTAGAGGAACGAGCTCTAAACGAGGTGGTGTTTGGCTCCCACTCCTCGTGACGCGTCCCTCGATGGAAACTCTTTGTGACTGTTGTCTTAAAGTCAATCTCGGTTCCTAGGAAAGGATAACCGTAAGTGAAGAGACTACAGAGGAAAACTATAAATATTCTTTAAGGATTCTAAATACGAAGAATAACCGACGTGTTTTATGAAGATGTAAAAATTGGATTATTACGATTCTTTAAACCACATTCACCATCCACCTAATTATGGGGGTAGGGAGTGAGACGACAGAGTACCTTTCAATATTTACCCAGATAAAGACACAGAACCAACTAAACCCCCCGTCCACCACAATTACTTGGTTTCTGTCGTCTGTGTGAACGTCCCCACACCCCGACGCCCCCAGCACTCTGACGTCCCGGTGTCCTCAAGAGGGTTTAGAATCCTCCTGTAACTGATCCGAATCCAGGGTCCCGAATGTCACATACTACCCCACGGTCTCTTTAAAGTTGATCTGGACCCTCTTCCGATTCCCGGGTCGGCTGTAGACTCACTTCGAGCAGTTCAAGAATCATGTCACAGTCGGTGTTTACGAGCACCAATCACCCGAGTGACAATGTTACGTCAGGTAAACGTATACATAGAGATATGGTCTGTGATCAAACTCGTGAGAGACCCTCAACCACTACCCGTCCCTTCGGATCGCACAACGTCAGGTGCCCCAACGTTTCTCAACCTGTGCTGACTCGTTGACTTGATGTGACTTGACTGGTCTGTGATAAAGGTCAGAAGAGGAGTCGTAGGGTAGGTTCTCTGGGGGAAAGGGTTCCTCGAGACTTCACTGGAATTGTCCTTTCTCAGGACACATTTTAGGCAGACAAATACATTTCGGGTAGACAAATACATTTCGGGAAGACTCCCTGGAAGTGTAGGGGGAATCTACTAACTTTTGGGACAACAGTGATTGTCTGGTTCGACCACAAAAACTTTGCATTACTTGATGTGAGGTGGATGTCTTTCGGAGCTTCTCTTCCAGGACCCTCTACTCTGAGAGACCTTGGACCTTGCCAATACTCGTCAAAGACACCGACACCGACGTCGGACCGGGATTACTACCCTCTCGTCGACGCCTCAGCGAATTGCCGGTGCAGCCCGACCCGGACGGACCCCGCGAGGGGCTCAGAGGGACCCAGAGATTACTTGTCGCGACCACGCCCGTCACTAAGTAGCCCGAGGACGGAGTAATCTTACAGTTCGTTCCAAGTCGACGGAGTTTAGGGAACGCGGTTCTTCCGTCCAACTTTAAGATTTATTTGTGTTGCCGTTTTTCACATCGTATACATTTCCTTGTGCAGAGGAAAGAGACTTAACAGAACCGAAAGGAGAAAGACCACATACACTAAATTATGGTTCAAGTTCACATGTCCTTTGATTGGATTAGTTGAATATTGACTTGAATTAAACATAAAGTTCGGGTGTAAGAAAGTTCTAGCGAGCGATTGGAAAAGGAGACCTAACCGTGGATCTCCTACGGAACGGACACTTTCACTCTGTACCCCTCCTTCACAGACAGACAGCCCACACCAGAGGCAAGGTGGGGTGGTTGGAGACTCCCCAGAAGTAAGAACAGATCAGAAGTTCTTAGAGGGATTCGACCAGGGACAATCACCACTCCGGGGAGTCCACACGGCTAGACACGACACTTACAGACCGAAGTATTTATAAGATGACGAGGGGTGTGTGGGTACGTTCCTTAGAGACTCCGATAAAGTCCTGGTAGACGGAGTCGTAGAGTACGACGTCCGTAGAAAGTCGGACGGGTTTTCTCAGACACAATACCTATTTTATTATATTGGCTAAGACCGTTAAATTTGTCTTTTTCCTTACATAGTCTTCAAATTGTCCACCGGGTGTGTTAAGTGTCCTTTGTCTCTTAATGTACGTCCTTTTAGTCGGTTTTGGTCGGTTCCGTTCCGTCGTTCCTGGTGTTACACCTTCCCGGACTGGTCGGTTCCGACCCAGTGCACAAGAAAATAACTGAAAGTAGAAAGCATTTCCTTACGTGTGTGCCTCGGCCTCAAGGGATCACAGTCTTCTCCCAAATCTACGACCTGTTCTGTACCATTTAAGTTATTTATTACTTATAGGTAAGTTATCTGGTACGATCTCCACCCTTTCAAGTGCCCGAGTTTACTACGGTGAGTCCACAATTTGGGACTCGAGACCCGAGAGTCAGAGAGAGTCTTGCAAGAGTCAAGATGTATTCCCGTCATCTTCTTTATAGACAGACGACTCGAACCCAGTATTAGGGCTCTACCGGAACTTCTGGGATATGTTTGGGAATACACTACACTCGTCGTACTACTAGTCATATTGGTTCTTGTCACATACGGTCTCTCCGCCACCAGTAGACCTCGGTCACAGACGTGTCTACCGGACATTCCTTACCTATTCTCACGTCTGTTGTACACTGTTCGGTCATTACTATACCTGACATCTGGTCAGGGTAGGACCCATGGATCTTCGTTGTGATCCACTTTCTCTCTCTGGGATCTTACTGACTATGTAAAGACGAAGGATAACCTGATCCCGTGGTTTTATTTGTTGTTTGTACCAAATCAATTTGTTTCTCTTCTTCTATACTCCCTGAAGGGACCACGGGGTCACCGATTTTAAGGTACAAGGGATACGTCCCCCTGGGTCCAAGGTAGGGACCAGTCCCTTGATCTAGGGGGTACGACGTTACTTCTGACTTCGAGAGTGTACGGCCCTTGATTCTGGGTCTTGTCGATTTATTTACCACTTTCTCTCTTTTCTTTTTTTTTTTAACTTAACGAACACTCTTTTACTTTCGATTGACGGGTTTTCTTTTACTTAAGAATTTTACTTTTCTTTGTTAATACAGGTGGTGACTGATCCTTTCCTCCCTTACATTAGATACCCTAGATTGACGTCCACCTTGAAACACCTTCCTGTCTAGGTCCTCTCCTCTCCATACAAAAAGTGAGAGACTGACTCCCACCGGTCGAGACTCGTTCCTTCTCCCAAACTACCTGTGGTTGCACCACAATTTTACGTCTACTATGCCGATTCGAGAAGTAGTTCAGGTCTCAGTGCTTAATTGGAAATGTTTTACTTACCGAAAAAGTCACGACTTATTTTCAGGGTCACTTTGTCTTCTCCTTTTGCGACCTTACTGCGAGATTTAGACTCATTCTACCACTGGAAACGTAAGATTAACGAACGTCGATAGATTATACTGTAAACCGTAAAAAATTGGAACGTGTATTATTTTATTGTTTAAAATTCTTTTTTACAGCTCCAATTATTCGAAGAGGGGTTGTTTTGGTCTAAGTGAGATCGACTTTTCGTAATTATATTGTTGTTTCTGACGTAAAACCGATGAACTGAAAATGGCACCATATCTATCAATTAACCACTTACCAAGGTGTGATGCTTTTTACTAAATAATTTTCCCGTAAGTAACGGTAACGACACAACTTCTCTCGTCCAGTTAATTGAACACCATTCAATTAAATAGTCGAGAAACAGTAGTAAGTTAGAAAAAAAAATCTAGAAAAAAAAAAAGGACTATACCTAGTGAAAATTTCAGAAATAACTTGAACAATGTTATAACAAAGACAAAGACGAAACAAAAAACTGGTGTTCTGTATACCCTAAATTCAAGGGGTTTGTCCCTAACTTGGGGATCGGGGACTTAACCTTCCACTTCCGAATTGGTTACCTAGAGGTCCCTTCAGGATAATAAACTTAGAAATTCGATCTCTGATACTCTTCGTCACTCTACGCATTCTTTGTGAACTGAAACCTAGTCTCGAGGGACTCAAGACCTGACTTGTTCAATAAATCATAGTTACACCGGAGAGAAAGAGATTTTCTTTTATTATTGTGAACAGGTCAACAGAGTTACCTAACAGAGACGTTTAGGTAACCTGTCACAAAAAAAAAAAACAAAAAAAAAATTACGAACACCACAATCGATGTGTAGTCCTTAATTTGAATCCTATTGAACGTAAGTACTGAATCGTTCTTTTCGTAGAATGACCGACGTACCGGGGAGACTTAGAACGGAAGGAGTAGTGTCTCACTCTTAAAATATTTACTGTGTAGTACTTGATAGCAACTTATAATCTTTGAATCTCTGCTAGGATCACATGTTCGTGTGTAGACAGGTTTTTCACATATTTATAAGATTCTAACTGGCGTGTGAGAAAGAGACAACACGAACTCCAAAAGGAAGGTTGTGTATTAGTGCACGAGTCGCGAACGGGACGCCCCTCTGATTTAAGAGCCCGCTGTTGAGACCTTATCCGGACTGTTCAGACTAACGTTCCCACCGGTACGTACCATTCTTCCACCGTCAACTAGAAACGTGAGAAGTGCTATGAAACAACATAAAATACCCTTCTTGAATGTCACCTTTATAAGAAAGGTGAGATTTTGGGGACTAAACCTCTTGATTACACCAGAAAAGAATTAAATAGACAAGTGAGTAAGCTAAAGACATAAACAGGTAAGTAAGTGAGTAATAAGTAAAATTTTACATAACGTTCGGAAACACAAAATATACTCTTTATCAGAGTATATAGATAGTCCTCTAACACTCATATTTTTTTTATAATCCGATTGTCGATCTTGTTCGGTCAATTAAATGTTTTAGTCCCGAAAAATTTTTAGTGGTCTACCGACTTACACTTTTTATTATTTCTTTTTTTGGATTTACTTGATGTAAGGTCCTCCACTGTTTGAAGGATTTCTTCTTCTCTAAACATCGACGAAAGGAACAACCGTCGTTCTACTCTTCTCTTTCCTAAGGAGTATCTTCCTCGACGTGCCTTCGGTACACCTTGAAACAACGTGAAAATTACTGACGTACCCCCGACCGTAGTTCTAATTTTAAGGTTCGTCAAGATCGGTGTCTACTCCAAAATTGGGTCGGCTGACCCCCTGACCCTCACACACGGTTTCCGTGTCCCGTCCCGTCCCCACCCGTCCTCTCTTCGGGAGTCCGTAAGGTCTAGACGTGATTCGTGTGAGGTCACTGGAAGATTTTCGTTCTCGTCCTGTCGTTCGGTCCGTCTCTCTTCAGAGTTTTCCACGTCTTTCGACCTCTCTCTTTTTTTCTCATTGGTCGTTGGGTTTTTCAACTGTCAACCCGACCTTTTGTTTTTTACTGATGATCTTAGGACGGTCACGAGTCTAGGGTTCGGAAAGACTTCACGTTGGTGACTAGGAGGGAATCTTTGTAACCTTTTTCATCAGTTGACGTAAGTTGATTTGGAAGTCGTCTGGGTCGGATTGACGTCTAATTTAACTGGAATGTGATAGGGAAGGAGTGTGTATGATCATCGAACAGTTGAGAAAAATACGAGAAAAAGATCCTATTTACAGTAAAATGTTGAAAAGAAAATATATGTTACAATACATAAGCTATTTTTTATAATATGTTTATCCTCGTTCTTTCACTCTTAGTACCTGTCTTCTCATTTATCAATTTATCAAAATTATCTGAGTTCTACCTACTAACCTTACTAGCCTTTCCTGAAATTTTATTGATATTATTCTTACAAGTTTCTACATCACCTATTTTACTTGTACGACTTTACCCTTAAAGTCGTCTCTCCTTCATCAAAATTTTTTCAATTACTTTTAAGATCTATCTTTTATATAGTATTTACATCTTAAGTAACTTACCTGTAGTATTGTGTGACCGGTTTGCCTTCATTTAAAATCATTGAACTTCTTACCTTTAATAGGTTTGACTTCCTGTGTCTTACCTTTCTTATTCTTCTTTCTCGTATCGTGGACTCTATATACCCTATTATCGTTTACCAGATAGTGTGCTCATTACACACAGGGTCTTCGTCTACTCTCTCTTTTATCCCACTTCGTTAAAACTTGTCTATTACCGGTTCTTAAAAGGGTTTAACTATTTTCTGTATTGGATGTCTGGGTTCTTAAAGTCACTTAGAACTCAATTTTTGTCTTTCTTTTCTTTTAGTGGTGTGTGACCTTGTAGTATCAATTTTACGACTTTTGGTTTCTATTTTTTTTTTTAGAATTCTCGTCAGTCCTATTCTAGATGTTGAAAGTTTCGTTGTTTTTATTCTAAGTCTTGACTAAAGAATCTTTGTTACCTCCGGACTTCTATTACCTTGTAGAGATTTTACGACCCCCCCCCCCCTTTACAGTTGGATCTTAAAATATAGCTACGTTAATATAAATTTTTAATTTACTTTTATTTGTATTAAAATCCAAGAGACCACCGAGTCGTTATTTCTTAGACGGAAGCTACGTCCTCGACGTCCTCTGAGTCCAAACTAGGGACCAAACTCTTCTAGGGGACCTCTGTCCGCACCGTTGGGTGAGGTCACAAGAACGGATCTCTTAGGGTACCTGTCTCCTCGACCGTCCGATGCCAGGTACCCCAGCATTTCTCAACCTGGACTGACTTCGCTGAATCGTTGTCGTGTCGTTTGTATTAAAGTCCCTGAAGGGAACACCAGGTCACCAATTCTTAGGTGAAAAGTTACAGTCCCCGTGTTCAAGTTAGGGACAGACCCTTGATTTTAGGGTTACATGGTGTCTTGTTGATTCAAACGTACAGTGCTGATCTCTCGGGATCACGACGTTACTTTTTAAGACGGACTACGTTGTTTCTAGGGCGTACGGCGTTGATTCTACGTTACCTCGGTTTTGTTGTTGGTTTGTTGTTGTTTTAGGTTTTGGTAGTAAAAGAAATATGTTTGTTGGTTTTTTGGGAAACGGTCTTTTTGACGGGATTTCTTTATAGATTCTTTGAAAAAGTATCTTTCCCTTTTACTGCGGTTTTCTTACAGATTCAGATATCATTTTTTACGTCTCTTGGTTTTTCCCGTTTATACTCTTTTTAGTACTTTTAAATAAAAATTTAACAAATGTTGTCAATAACTTTATAAAAATTTTGAAATACATGTACGGTATGAATATTTATGTATCCATTTATAAAATTCTCCAAAAAAGTGAAATTTCGTTTTAATTATTTCATAGGAATCAAAATATCATACGTATCTTCAATTAATACTTTGTTCTTTTCGCATTCTCGTCCCTCTTTTACCTTAATTTGACAACATTCTAAAATGTCACAAATACTTTATCAAATTATAAACTTACACTTTTCAACCTCAACTCATAACATCAGAGATCTTCTTCATCATTTTTTATTTATTTGTGTTTCCCAAAATAGACCTTTAAGGTATCTTCTCTGTTTTACCTTAAGATTTTTTATAAACTATCTGGGTTTTCCGTTTTTTCTCCTTTAGTTTCTTGTTTCTTGTACAGTTTTTTTTCTCTTTAGTTTATATGGTTAACATAGTTGTTAATAATTTACACTTACCTAATATGACATTTCGTAATACATTTATATTTAAAGTCATTACTATTTTTATCGTCGATTATAAATAACTGACAAATAGTGTATAGTCTGTAAGACGATTGGGTAAACACAAAATAGAACGAATAAGGAATGTTATCGGATCCATGTTATAATAAACGTAGGTATAAAACACGTATACTTTTGAGTCTAACTCATATCAGTAACGGATAACAATGTGCCGGGGTTCTGTTTCGGTCCTGAGTTTGGGTCCTTCATACTGAAGACTCGAATATGGTGAACCAATAAGACTTATACTATAACTATTACTACGGTGACTATACTACTTCTTATCAATAACAGTTCAGTGGGGACACCACAAACTGTAGGGTATTTTCCCTTATACCACCCTTACTATTAGGGATAAGGTCCCCTTTAAAAATCGAACTTTTAGGTATTATTTGTACATTTGACCATTCATATATATAAAGTCTTACGATATATATGGTCATGAATATAAGTACCATTGTATTCAACTTCAAGTCGGTTAGGACACCGTGACAGGAGATTATATGTCGAGTATACACTGTAGTTTCGAAGTAGTTAGAATTAAGATGGAGAAGTCTTAGACTACACCGATTTTATGTTACGGTATGTGGGAACATTATTAACATTCTTTCCCAAAACGATCTCTTTATTCGTTTACCAAGTCTCTCCAGGAAACCTGAGGGAAACGACCCCGTACCTGTGTAGTGACGGGTCCATGGTCTTGACGAGTGAGACCCGAGACGGGGACAAGGACCCCAAATCGACGTTAAGATAACATCGGAAGTTCAGTGAGGACCCGACACGTTGGAGGGGAGGACCCGAACTCGGTCCGACACTAGAGTCTCCTTCGTCTCTCGTCCGGACCCACACACCGGTGCTCACGGGAGCATACTCCCGTCCTACCCGACGTTCCGAATTCCACGTTCCCTCACCCGTCTTTCTTCACACTTGCTGTCTTGTGGACGTCCTCTGTTCCTCCTTTACTCCCTCGAGTCTTCAGTCTAAGGAGACTCCTTTCCCTCATATAATCAGTCCCAAGAAGTCTCTTCGTCTTGGTTGTTCTACGCCCCACACATACGTATTCTTGTGTATACGTACATTTAATACACAACATACGGTACGTGTGTAATTCATGTATGTATCACTTCATCACTTCAGCGAGTCAGTACGGGTTAAGAATCACTGGGGTACCTGACATCGGATGGTCCGAGGAGGGAGGTACCCTAAGAGGTCCGTTCTCATGACCTCACCCAACGGTAAAGGAAGAGGTCCCCGAGAAGGGCTGGGTCCCTAGCTTGGACCCAGAGGACGTAACATCCGTCTGTGAAATTGGAGACTCGGTGGTCCCTTCGTCATATAAAATATATACACTTTTACATATACCTAAATAATATTTTCGTACCGAGTGTACCCGAAGGGGTCACCGAGTCACCATTTCTTAGGTGGGTTTTACGTCCTCTACTCCCTCTGGTTCCAAGTCAGGGACTCAGTCCTTTAGAGGACCTCTTCCGTTACCGTTGAGTGAGGTCATAAGAACGACCCTTTTGGGGTACCTGTCTCTCCTCGGACCTCCCGATCCCAGGAGCCCCGACGTTACTAGTCTGTACTGATTCGTTGACTCATGCCACCCGAGTGCACTTCTATACCTCCGACTCTTCAGATTCTAGGCGTCAATCGTTCAATCGTTCTGGGTCCTCTCGGCTGGCGTACCAAGAGTATCAAGATCATACTGTCGAGTTCTGGGTCCTTCTCGGGTTCAAAGTCAAGTTCAGGTTTCCGTCCTTTTCCGATTACAGGGTCGAGTCGTCAGTGTACCCCCTCGAGGGAAAATGACCTGGTAAAACAGAAGTCACCTATGCTCTCGGCGGGTGTGATCCCTCCTGTTAGACGAGTTAAGTCTGATATCTACTGTACCAGTAAAAGAGGTCTTAGTAAAAGTGTCTGTGTGGTTTCATTGTAGACTGATTACAGTCCGGTGGAACACCGGGTCAGTTCAAACTGTGTATTTTACTTGTTCTCCTCCCTCTAAAAGAACACGGAAACAAGAGTTCATTCTTCCCCTTCCTATCAACTCCAGTACAGAGGACCGGGATGTACTAAGGGAATAATAAAAATATCCTTGAGAAACTATGTATACCTACTTTTATGCATTATTGTGTATATTTAAGATTTTATGTCATTTTTTAATCAGTGGAGGGAGGGGTTGTTTATTGTTCACAGTTACAGAAGAGTGAAGATCTCTACACACGGTTTCCGAGATTGCAGTACAATACCCCCTTTTCTTTATCGTGACCATTAAGAGTCTACTTCGAAACATACGGTATTTTTACACCGACAAAACTTAGTCCGAAGTCCCAGTCAGATGGGGTCTTCTATTACCTTATAAACAAATCTGTAGAATTCTGTGTGAACCCCGTCGAAGGACCCCTGGTCGTCAGTGTCGCAGTGAGTAGAAAGAGGTTCCAGTGAAGTACCCGCCGGGACACTATGGTCTACCCAGAGGAGAGAGATCATGGCGGACCACACAGGGGAGTATCCCGAAGTGACTAACTTCCATGGAGTCACTGGCGAATCCTCCCCATTTCACAGGATTGCCACGTCTCGGCGTTCCACGTACGACAGATTTACGAATGAGTACGTAGTAATAAAGTGTACTTATAATTATGTAATCGTCTCCTTTTCCGGGACCGGTCCAGGGAATAGGTCCTAGTGGACGAGGGATCCCGTCAGAAGGGATCCTTCCTGACAGTCTTTTATACGTTTTACGGGAATAAAATTAATTAATACTTCAACTTCACCGACCGTCCAACAAACGGTCGTCGACACTTGTCAAAAGACTATCGATAAAGGAGCCGGGTAGGTCACTTCAATAGCCGTCCGAAAGGTTTCGTCGTGTCTCGGACCGTCTTTGGTCTCCAAGTGTTTCATAAACGACTCGTTTACTTACTCAACTTACTTGTTTGGGATTTCACGTTTATTCTTTATTGGAGTTGAGTCTTGTACCCCTCGTACTCTTTCCTCGGTCCTTAAACTTTACCTCAAGGAAATTTGTAATATAAGCCCTCCGTTCTCTCAGTCCCAACTAATGGGACGTTACCACGTTCACAGGCACCGTAATGTAAACACTAGGTGAATCGACGCCTTAAAGTTCTAAAAGACCAAAGTTTTACGGCGACACGAAGTCGTTACGGCGAAGGAAAATCGTGACAATAAAATTCAGAAAGGGGGTATGGGTAGAGTGGAGTGCCTACAGAGACTTTCAGTGTTCCTCTCTGATAAGACCTTTTACGGGAATAGTTTACTACTATTATATGAGTCAACGGGATAAAAAAAAATTTGACGAAAGAATAAAATCTTGCCTTAAAAAGTTGACCTCAGAATTTTTGGGTGTACTTAGTGACTTGATTCTACTAAGGACTGAACCTGTCTCTTCAGTCCGTAGTCTCGTAACTAGTCAATAGAAAACGACATATTGCTTGAAAGACGTCCAGCCATAAGACCTGACTCGAGTCGACCCGAAAAGACCAGACCTCCGTCCGAACTGAGAAGAATTGACCTGAGTGACTCCACAGACGACCCGGTCAACTCCGACCAATCAAATGTTTCCGGAACCTACCCTGTCGACCAACTGTTCCCAGACAGAGGTACACCTCAAATAAGGTCCAGAAAAACGTGTTGTCAGAGCCCCAAGGTTCTCGTTATTCTCCCGTGTGGGGTTTCGTGTTTGCGAAAGTTTCAGAGCCGAATACAGGGTAAATGATGTTGGGGACTCGCACCCTCCGTAAGATTCCCGTTCCTATATCCTCCTCACTTATTTACGCCCCGACATTGACGTTGTGAGACACATAATTTTATCTAAGATTCTATGTACCCCTAGGTCCTCCGGGTCTAAACAGTGGCACTGCGGCAGAGTAGTCTTTGTCTTTATACTGAGTCCCGGACAGGAAGACCCGTAAGTCTGCGAGGACAAAGACGTGAAGGAGGGGGTACGGAGGAAAGGCAGGGAAGGAGGACTGAGAAGACACCGAAGTAGTGAGAGACGAAGGACTATAAAAAGACAAGTCCGCCGGGACGTTCACGGACCGTCCCTACTATTTACTCGGACTGAAGGACCCGCTGCACTTACAGGTCTTTGTGTCGGACCTCGTACGTGTTACGCCGTCGTCAAAGGTGGGTGTTACGTTTACGGCATTACACGACGCCCCAACCCGTCTCCAGTGGTGGCGTCTTTGTCTTGGGGGTAAACTCCAACCGTAAGATCCGATGTCGGTCGAAACGAATTAATCTCCTTATTCGTTTATCCATGGGGTCCCATCGAAGACCTAACAGAGTTGTCTGATTTTGCATCTTCACTTTTCGGACGGACGTTAATTCGTTTTAAGTGACACTAGACCGACAGACCAAATCAAGTACGTTTAATATATATTTCTTAGTTTCTTGGTATTTCTTTTCGTCTTCGTAGCCAACGGTAACGTTTAGACTATTCACAGAAACTAGTTGCTTTCGAAAGAATGGTTTATCCGAGGCTCGAGGGTTAATGGATACCTAAATAAATGTTCTCTTTACTCGAAAGTCGTCAGGAGTAATGATCAGACGAGCTATTTTTCTAGTTGATTAGTTACTACTCACGACCAAAGTGTCACATGCCATGTCTATTTTATCTTGTTGTTCCTGGGGCGGGAAGGTCTCGACTACATCGTCTAGTGTGGCCACGTTTCTCTCATCTGTTGTTATTATTTATGTCTTGTCGTTATTATTTATGTTGTAAGTTGTAGTCGATTTACGATCCCGAGATAACGTATGAAATGTACGTAGCGACTATAATTAGAAATTTTGGTTACTACTCCACCGGTACTGATAGAGTGTAACGGTTTTCCTCTTTTGGTCTAGAGGTTGTCCTTAACGTTTATGTGTTCCAGTGTTCCAACCCTTTCAGACTTAGGCTTTGAGTGTAAGTCCGGACTCAAACTGAGGTTAAAAGTAAAAAAATGTGATAGAGAACACTATTATTTACCATTCGTTTCCGTTACGTTTATGAAGTCACTGTAAGTGATTTGCTGACTAACTCCCAGTCGGAACTCGGCCCGTGTCTACGACCTCCAAACTTATCTCTCAGGAATTCTTCGAGTCTTTGTCTGCATGACTGAAACTCTTGAATGAATGCCACTGGTCCGCCCTCAAACCCCAATCCCCTCTCTATCTAACCGTCAACCCTGACTGTGGATGTATGACTATATAAATTTTGTCTATTAGTTGTTCCTGGATGACATTTATGTCTCTTGAGACGAGTCATAAGACATTATTGGATTTACCCTTTTCTTAAACTTTTTCTTATCTTTGTACACACATATTGACTTAGTGAAACGACATATGGAGTTTGATTGTGATGAAACAACCAGTTGATATGAGGTTATTTTTTATTTGTATTTTTTGATTTCACGTTCGGACCACAGTCCCACTCAGTCTTCCGTCGGACAACGAGAGACTAGTCACATTTGGGTCCAGACACTAACACCTTCTTCGATCTCGTCTTTGTTTCGCGTCTGGTTTCTCGATAAAAAAGGAAGACAAAGGAGGTCGGAAAGAGACACATCTATACAGAGGAGGGTCCCTTTCGGAACCCGAACAGTTGACACAATGTTTACAGAATTTGATCTGATTGGGGTATCAAGAACACTGATAACTTCAGTTCCCCTTTTTTCGTTCTCTTTGATTGTGGTCGATGACACTGATAAAAGTTCGATAGAAGACCGAGATTTAAATAAGATCAAAATTTTCTTGTAATTACTAAGAATAGAGTAAACTAAGAAAATGATAGAGACGTCACAATGGTTATAAAACGTCCGTTGTCTTGTCTCTCTCCAATTTTAAGAGTTCCACTGTCAAAAGTAAACGACCCCGACGGCATTATTTTGTGGTGACTGACCCTCTGAAGTTATTCTGTAGTAAAGGAGTGTCGAGATGACCGACCCTCAGAGTCTAGTTCCGTAGCCGTCCAACCCGAAGAGAACCCCGGAGAAAGGAACCGAATGTCTACCGCACAAGGACGACTCAGGAGTGTTCCAGAAAGAAACCGAGACACGGACACAAGGTTAGAGGAGGAGAATATTCCTGTGGTTTGTATGCCCAATCTTAGATGAGGTTCTTAAGGTGAACCTGACGTGGAGTAGAAATTTCCGAAACAGAGGTTTATATCAGTGTAAGACTCCAAGATCCCAGTTCCCCGAAGTTGTATACTTAAACCCCCTTCTCTGTGTCAACTCAAATATTATCATTAGGTGGACACCCTGTGCCCTCGGTTCTACATTCTGTAAAGACAAAGGTAGACTTCAATGAGTAAATGTTGAGCTCATAGAAGGAAAGGGACTTATTCGAGTGAGAAAAAGAGGTTAGAACCGAATGAAGTATGTCATCGAATAGACTTTTCTGAATCTAGTAGGAAGGGAAGATAGACTTCCAAGTTTATATAGGTAAAGTACCGTGTGATCTTTAGGATGACAAAACCACTTCTATGGACTAAGACGTTAACCTTTATTAATAAAGGAGTGTCCTTAGGGGTGACCGTTAAGATAAGAGGACGTTTTGAAAGTTGAAAGAGGAAAAATCTTATTTACAGCAAACAGAGAGAACAAGATTTAAATATTCGAGAGTTGACATAGAAAGGTCCAAAGAAACACTCGTGTGAGACTCACTCCGTATCAGGATCTACGGATCACTTATTCCATGTATTCTAGGGAAAAAAACCCTTTAAAGTGGAATCAAACCTTTGTTTGATATGTATTATTCATTTGATCTGATTAAACTTATCATGGTTGAGTATTCTTATGTTAATTTATCTCCTTTCCTTACTTCCTACTGACATCTACCCCACCCCTCAGGTTAAAGTAACCGGTTCCTTATCGAGAGACCTCTCTACAAAATTTGAGTTGGATTTACTATTCTCCTACAGTCGGGGTACTTGACCCTTCTCCCGAGGTCCGTTTCTTCGTCGTCCATACTTATAAGAATTCAGCCCCCCTCCCCCCCTGAACCATATAAGTTCTTGTCTCCAATACACTAACGTTGTCTCGTTCACTCTCTAAGTCTCTATTTCCAGTCGTCCGTCGTCTGAACAGTCAGGAGCACCCATTGTCGTTTCTTCGACTGATCACTAGAAGTATGTTACTCTTCATATTATGTCAGGGAAGAATAGACGTCAGTTGAAGCCAGGTCTTTATAATTTACCTTTTAAGGTCTCTGTCTATTAAGCATACTCGTGACAAGTCTCCTCGTACTACTGTACGGATGGTCGGTTGAGGTAGGGCGGACCTGTACCTTGTAGGGAAGTGGACCGCGTAGGATGGGTAACCAGTGTGTCATCGGTAGAACCAATAGTCTCGGTGCCAAGGTCGTGGTGTCACGAACACAAGTTAGGGAATAAAACGAAGTATTACCAGGGGTTCTCACTCTCATCACTACGACCGTTAAGCCTACAAGGGAATGACACGGATTAAATCTTTGAAGTGAAATTGTGTCTATTCGTACATGTCCTTGTTTATATGAGAATTATACATGTCCTCAGTCATGGTAGGGGTCGAAGCCCGTAGAGGACCCCTAGAACTTTGTATATGGGATACCTATTCCCAATTGGTGACATAGAGAACCTACTTTACCTACAAATTATTTACAGAAGTTTATGATTAATTTAAGTCAGACGGGTCTAAACCAACAAGACCGTTGGACCTACTTGACCAGATGCATTTTTACTCCTGTAATACCAGTTGGAGAGGTACACCCGACACAAGGTCAATGTGTGAAATCGAAAAAGTGGGTCAACATTCTTAGATCTAGTTTATTAAGGGACATAAAAGGTGTCCCTCAGAATAAAGGACAATCACAGTTCATTAAATTATAGTGATGTAAAAATAATTAATCGACTTCTAAAATTCTATCGTTCTAGAATTCTGTAATTAGGAGAGTTCTATAGTTATAAAGGATTTGGGACTACCGTTTATAATCCGAAGGAGAGATCGCGTTCTAAACTCACGTACTAAAGTACGTTTTGAAAAAATATTGTCTTTAAAAATTTTTTTTTTTGGACAACACTAATAGGTAGAAATCTTAACTTTATAGAAACCAAGAACTACACTGGAAGTAAAGTCCGACCCGACTTAAAGACGATCCCTCTTCCTACACTTACGCTTTCAGGATAAAAGTCCTTATTTATCGTCGTAGAAAAGATAAGAGAATTTGTGTTCTATTTTATATCAAACACCGTCCACATCTCGAGAGAGAAGTGTCATGTTCCTTTCGATCTCTTTTTAGTAAAGGTGTAATCTTAACTCTACTAAGTAGTAAAAAAAGAGGGTACTTAGAGTATCTTTATGAAAACGGGACTTATAGAAGAGATTCGTTTCGACGTTCCAAACATTGATGATTCTCAGAACCTTTTCTGTGTGTAAATAAGACTTTTAATCTTTGTATATAAGTAGGTAAGTGTACGGGACTTTCTTCTTTTAAACGTGTAATAGAGATGAAGTAACAGGAATCACACCTTCAGAAAAGAAAAAAATTTGGGTCGTTTATTTTAACTCACCTTTCCGTTTTTACACTTAAACTTTCCTGTAAACCAAAATCTTGAAGTGAGTTTAAGAAATTTTCGTGTCTATAACTGCATATAAGTTATTTTGTCACACAAGAAAGGTTAATGAAAATAAACGATTAAGTTATTAAATCGTTAATATAAACGTATTTTATCTCCTTTTCGTTTCACTAGAGAAAATAATACCCACTACGACTTCCTTTGTTTAATTGTGTAGTGATGAATCCAGACGTCCCCAAGAAAATCGTTTATTTCTAACAGAGGGTATTTTTTCTTTGTTTTCCCTTTAATTCTATAGGTTAGTCTAGGTGTTTGGTCTCCGTGTACACTTATTACTAATACTTACCACAATAAAAAAACTAACGAGAAGGTTGGTAGAATGACATAGATTATTTAGACCTGTGGAGTAAAACAAAAGGACTATGAAGATGGTACATGTTTGGTTGAATAAACAACCCTGGTGGGCCAAAATTAAGTGGTTGTAGATGATTATAGGTTAAAAATGGTGACATACTCAGGAAGTTTAACGTCGTTATGAACCCGGGTAGGTACATACACTAGAACTTCCGAACATTTGTGTAGTTTTCCATAGTCCCGATTTTGTTCTTTTTTCCTTATCGTCTCGAACGACGAAGAGTTCGGATCATTGGGACTTCTATGTTAGGACTGGACTGGACCACTAAAACTGTGGTCCAGTCGTATAAGGATCTATCGTATAATTTTTCGTTTCCGTAATGAAACGGTTGTTTCCAGATAGATCAGTTTCGATATACCAAAAAGGTCATCAGTACATGCCTACACTCTCAACCTGATATTTCTTTCGACTCGTGGCTTCTTAACTACGAAAACTTGACACTACAACCTCTTCTTTGAACTCTCAGGGAACCTGACGTTCCTCTAGGTTAGTCAGGTAGGATTTCCTTTAATCAGGACTCACAAGTAACCTTCCTACCTATGACTCCGACTTTGAGGTTATGAGACCGGTGGACTATACTTCTCGACTGAGTAAACTTTTCTGGGACTACGACCCTTTCTAACTTCAACCCTTCTCTTCCCCTGTTGTCTCCCACTCTACTAACCTACCGTAGTGGCTGACTGTACACAAACGGATCTGAGGACCTCAACCACTACCTGTCCCTCCGGACCGCACGATGTCAGGCACCCCACCGTCTTAACCTGTGCTGACTCGCTGACTTAACTTGACTTGTCGTGGAAGTCACACAGCAAGTCGGATGTACCCCCGTGGAGTAGAACGACATGGGTGTCACACAATTAACGTTACTCTTACAGTTCAAGTAAATTCACTATAGCTTAGTGTCTTTCATGTACCCGAAACCTGTCTTAATCCTAACCTAGATTCCAGATAGTGAGTGGCCTACATGACCGAATTCAAAGTCAATGAAGTTGACACTTACCACTATCATGTACATTAAATGACCTACATGACTTCTAATACAGTTCAATTCATACAGTTCGTAGATCATGTCGTACTTTTAAGAAGGTGAAAAAGGGAGAGTCTATTAAAACGAGAACTGATGCAGGTCTTTGTTTTTCAAGAGAAGAGGGTTGAAAGTATTTCTGTATAGTTTCGAATCTTTTCGGGTCTCTTTTCGTCAATCTTTTTTTCTCTCCATCGAGGATTACCGCAGTTTGATTTGTGTAGATCGTGAGAAGACTGTAATTTCTAACTCAGACCATATCGTATACTATACTTAATTTATTTTTTGATAGTCTTTTCGTCTTAAAATTTCGTAAAGAAATTTAAATTCTTCCATTGTGTTACTATTTGTTCTACGTGTCTTTAATGTGTTTTTATTTCGTTCTTAAATCTCTTGTCTGGTTTGTTTCAGTATATTTATCTAATCCCCCCTTACGGTTCTATTTAACTACCCATAACTTAGGTACTACCCTATTTCATTAATAATTTCACATTCAAAATATTTCCATTTTGACACTGAGAGTATATCTACATTTTATTTTTACACAGTTTATAATATAAATTAAATAATTTCTCCCTTTGTCGTATTACATTTCGGGTCAGGTGTCTCGGGACCTCTTTGACTTTGACAATCCTATTCCAATCACGACCCAATCTATCTTTGGACGCCTCTTCCGCTACCGGGGGGTGAGGTCAGGAGAGTGGACCTTTTAGGGTACCTGTCTCCTCGGACCACCCGACGTCAGGTACCCCAGCGATTCCCAGTCTGTGCTGACTCGCTGAAGAGAAAGTGAAAAGTGAAAGTACGCAACCTCTTCCTTTACCGTTGGGTGAGGTCACAAGAACGGACCTCTTAGGGTCCCTGTCCCCTCGGACCACCCGACGACAGATACCCCAGTGTCTCTCAGTCTGTGCTGACTTCACTGAATCGTCGTCGTCGTCTATCTTTGGACTAATTACTGAACCTCTCGCTAGTCGGTATTAAACTCCCTATAGACCAGGTGACCTGTCTCTAATAAATGTAAAGATAACCTGTTTTCAGATGGTCAACTAGAACAGGAACGCTCAACGTTTCATTGAATGGGTTATCTCTCGGTTCTGGTCTTTCTAGTAGGTCCCTGAAGAAGCAGTTATAGATTGGAAGTCCATTCAAAAAGTCTGTCACATTTCATTGTAGTACACCCTATGGAGAGTAGAGAATTTCATCTGTACCCCTTGTCAATGACGGATCAAGGTGTCTTGTGAAGAACCCGGTAAAAATGAGTTATCGTATCAGTCATGAGAACCGGTTTTACGAACAAAGAGACTAACATCCGCACTTGAGTACAGTACCAGGGGTTCGACTTCCTTCTGTAGGTCATTCCCTATGAACCTACTCGACGGAAGAAACAGACCTTTTCAGAAAATAAGTGGTAAAATTATTGTAATTGAACTGTCCTCACCCCACGGTAAACTTTGAAGTTTCAACTAAGGAATTTTAAGTAGTTTGACATTAAATAGACCTTCCTTCATAATTTCTGTCCCCATAACTTAATTCTATTAAACCCGGAAAAATAACATAAAATTGTGTTTAACCTTTTTATTATCCTCCTTAATTTCTTCCTTGTTTTTGACTTCTACCCGAACTTGTAAGACATTTCGATGGTCTCCGTATTCTTGTTTTAAAGAAAGTATGAGATGTCCAGACTATCATATTTTTCGACTCTGAGTACTGACGAGACCACTATTATTTAAAATAAATACAAATTTTATTTTTTATTCGTTCGGATATTAAACTCAACACGTCCCTACGTATTTCTTACAATACGAGTGACTCTGTAAGTTCCTTTCCTTCTGACTGTCCATTATTTTGATATAAAATTAGACAGTCCCTAAAATTTCAGTAAAGAGATAATGTATTTTGTCCGATTAAATTTAACAAAAAGACCCTAGTGTGTCTTAAGGACCTTTTTAATTAAAAGTCATCTCTCTTTATGCGAAAAAAGAGGGATTATTTATTGATTAACCGTGAACAGAAAAAGTGCCTTTCTTCAATAACTCTACCAATCTTTACCTTCGGACGGGTCAATAATTTCGGAGAGGTAGAAGGAGTGAGACACGGTCGGTCACCGGCCACACCGACTGTCTTAAGTCTTCCTCTCTCCGCTCGTATACCGTCTTACTCAAAACTCGGGGTGTCTTTAGAGGGAGCCAGGGACGAGGTAGACACGAACACCCATGGAGAGGGGTGTCGCGTCTCTACGACTCGAGTTCTGTCCTCCTTACATACTGCCCTTAAACGTCTTTGTTGAAACACAGCACGATTCGCAATCGTTTTGTGAAGGTAAGGTGTCGTGTGTAGAGTTTGGTTCTCATGATTCCTCGGGTTCAAATAGACTCCCGTGAATCTCTCTAGGAAGCTCAAGTCACGTGTTTCTTTTGAAGGACCTACTTCCGCTACACTTTACTCACGACCTTATACAGTCACAAACCGAAACCCCAGACCCTTTCCTACACAACACATTTAGTAACCGGAGGACCCTTTGTAGTCTTTATGTAAACCTACCGGTCCCTCAGGACTCTCCCGAGTTCCGTCCGTTTAGCAAGTCAACCTTATAAAGAGTACACGTGGAAGTTAGGTTTTGTTAAAACGACTGTCTCCGACTTACTTTCTTTTTACCTCGGTCTCTAAACACAAAGTAACACGATTCTCACGACAATCCCGTGAAAAATAATTAGTCAACAACAACAAATCACCGATTCAGGTCAGGGTGAGACGTCTGAAGTACCTGACGTCATACGGTCAGAGCAGCAGGAGTCGGTAGAGGGCCTCAAACGAGTTTAAGTACGGGTAACTCAGCCACTACGATAGATCGATAGAGTAGGAGACGGAAGGGAAAGAGGAGGACGGGAGTAGAAAAGGTAGTAGTCCCAGGAAAGGTTACTACAGAGACGAAAAATTATACGACGAATCCAAACGGTATCGAAAGGAAGGTTCCTTGTTCGTAGAAAGTTAAAGTACCGACGTCAGTGGTGGACGTCACTAAAACCTCGGGTTCTTTGATTTTAGACGTTGACGAAGGGGAAAAGGGGGAAGATAAACGGTAAACCACTACCCTGACATACGGTACTAGTTACGGTTCAAAAAGTTACGGTTCAAAGTTGGGTCGGAAAAGTGAGAAGAGAAAATGGGAGAGTTTTCCGGGAAAGCAAGAAGAAGTGACGGTAATCTCACCATAGTAGACGTATAGACTCCAACAGCTATAAAGAGGACCGTTAGAAATAAGGTCGAACACTGACTAGGTCTGGACGTAAAATTCGGTCTATTGTTATATGTCGGAACTACATGAGGAAAGGGTTAAAACTTGGTCAGTCAACAGGGTACAGACCAAGATTGACAACGGAGAACCGGGTGTATGTCCAAAGAGTCCTCTGTTCATGCCACCAGACCATGAGGGCAGAGATTCTTAAAAGGTGACAGACGACACTGAGTGTGTTAGTTTCCAAAATCACGTCACTTACTTCGGCTTCATCTATAAAGAGACCTTGAGGGAACGGAAGAGGTACTAGGTTACTTACAACTGTTAAACTAGAGAACAAGGAGACGGAAAAGATTTAGGTCAAACATGTAGACCTTCAAGAGTCAAATACATGACAACTTCAGATCCGAACTCTCTAAAATTTGTATTGGATTGATCACACACTTTACTCGTATCAACATACCATCAAACTTGTAGCAAACCGTGCCGGGAAGAAACCCTAACCTTACTTTTGTCTGGAAAGATCAGGACACCGGTGACGACTCAAAAGGTTTAAAGGACCGTATGACGCACGTCACGAAATTGTCGTAGTAGAAAATCCTAAACTTTGTTGAGTCAACCTTAAGACAAAAATCAGCCATCAGTAACAAAAAGGTTTTACATCCCATTGTGTCCTTTTGTAAGACAAGAACACAAAGCAAGAGAGGTATAGAGAGTAGAAAGGAGTTCGTCACAACTCCCGGGGCTGAGAGAGGGTAAAACTGACGACTTGGGATCCGATGGTGGGACGAGAACCCAGAGTCGTGCTTTTCCCGCACCTTTCTCCCCCGTCGCTCGTCCCCGGACCCCTGTTCGGGTGGTGTAACGTCGTGACGAGAGGGAGGGAGAGTCTGTGTACGTGTAGGTGCGGTTGTACGGTGTGGTATGGTGTTTGACGCGTGTACGTGCGGTTGTACGGCGCGGTATGGCGTTTGACGCGTGTAGGTGCGGTTGTACGGCGCGGTATGTCGTTTGACGCGTGTAGGTGCGGTTGTACGGTGCGGTATGGCGTTTGACGCGTGTAGGTGCGGTTGTACGGCGCGGTATAGCGTTTGACGCGTGTAGGTGAGGTTGTATGGTACGGTATGGCGTTTGACGTCTGTTACCCTGCGTAAGAGTCAGTGATTGAATCCGGGCACCTGATAACCGAGGTAGTCTTAGCCGGGAGTTTCGACTCTCCATTCCAATTTCAGGTTTGAGAACGAGTCAAAGGTTCGATCTTCAGGACTCAAATCAATCTCAAATCAATTGAGTAAATTCAGTAAGGAAAGTGACAATGGAGTAATAATTGGTCCCGTAAAAACGTCTTTGCTTACGGACACCGGTCATTAAAAGAAAACCGATCGGTTTTTAATTAAGGCAACAAAGTGATTCTGAAAGGTCCAATAATATAAGTTATCAATGTGGACTGTGTGGACATTTCAGAAAACTAAAAGTACTTTACAACAGAAGTTAGGCGAAAAGACATCTTCCTCGTCGAGTAAGGGGTCGTGGTTCTCAAAGTAAAAGTGAAAGGCGCAGTCTTGGTTAGTGAAAATAGAAAAACAATCGGATTATAAGTGTAGAAGACTCAGTCTTGATATAAGATTTCCTGATAGTAAAAGACTCTGTGATCATATATACTACGAGGCTGTTAGTCTCTTTCATACATGTATTTCAAGTGGTTTTTCAGAAGTGACTTTTAAGACGCTACAAACTTTTTAAAAACTTTTAAAATACAAATATTATATGTGTGTAAACCTTGTTTTTGTATTACCTCGTTTTACATTTACCATTTACTATTACTGTTACATTTACATTTCTTATTACTGTTAATAATAGACTTTTTACTTGGAACTAGTTAAAATTCGAGATTGTTGAAGTGTGTCACTATAATGAACATAGTGAGAGATTTTGTCATAACTATGTAAAGACTAGTTATTACGAACTCATTGTTTTCTACATAATTATGTGGAGACCAGTTATTACACAATGTAATCTCTTTGAAACCCCTTAAAATCACTTACGTTGGATATGTCCTATGTCGACTCTTTCATGAGTCGGTGTAACGTAAACTTTAGTGTTTTGGAAAAATAAAAGGATTAAAAAAAAAGACCTTTTACGATTGGAGTCTTGGTTGTATCATAGGGGAGGAGGTACACATAGTTAGTTCAGTTTCCAATCACACATAAGACTACCTCCGACAATCTGAGAAGGAGAGTTACCCTGTTCGTCGTTTACTGGCTGTCGGTAGTACTTAGACGGTACAGATGGTTACGGACGGTTGGAAGTCACGACTACTGGGGTCTTCACGGTTCACGGTGGGTTGTCCGAATTCTCAGATTTAATTCCTGAATATGGTACTCCCTTTAGTGGAGACTCCTGATTCTCTTGGACGACATCACGTGGACCGGCATAAACGGAATTATAAAATTTATGTACTACAGTCTTTAGGAGAAGTGACGTTAAATGTCAAAATGACATTTTATTTCTTTTAAGTGTAAAACTTCTTTTACAATAAGATTAAAAATTTGTCCGCTTTAGTCCTTTTTTAGATCATTTGTTTGTAGAAAAAAAAAAAAAAAAGGACTTTTCAGGAAAACCGAGATACAACGGAATCTCTGTATCACCTAATGGTCTCAAACCTAGGGATCTAGTGGAAATTTGTGAGTTTACCGTGGACGTTTAACCACGGACAGTTTCTGCGGGGTCCAAGAGTTTACCATTTCTTAGGTGGACGTTACGTCCTCTGGGCCCAAGTTAGGGACCCTTCTAGGGGTCCTTTTCCCTTACCATGGGTGAGGTCATAAGAACGGACCCTTTAAGGTTCCTGTCTCCTCGGACTGACCGATGTCAAGTACCCCAAAGTCTCAACCTGTCCTGCCTCGTTGATTGTGTGTACATACATATCCCTTTTTTGTATGAGAATTATGTGTGTCCTCAGTTATAAACATAATAGTCTCCTCGGACGACCCGATATCAGGTACCCCAGCGTTTCTCAGCCTGTGTTGACTCACTGATTTGTGGGAAATGGTTGAATGCTTAGGGACCGTAAAATTGTTCCGTGGTGAGAGAAAAAGTGTACGTTTTTTTTTCTGACGAGAGATGTTGTGTAGTTAGAGAGTCAATTCGTACCAATAATACGAATAAAATTAGGAGAAATATTTTTTAGTCAGAAATTACAGGACCCTGTAAAATTACGACACACAACTCAATTTACACGTTTTATGTATGGGTAATAATGGATAAATGAACCCAATAACAAAACCGATTCCACATTAAAAGGTGGTCCGTAAACAAATCTTTAAACCGTCGTGTGTCTCTTGTAAAGGTATGAATTTTTCGTAGGTTTTAAATCTTACTGTGGGTCACTATAATTCGTTCACATCTATTACGAGAGGTTGAAGTAGTTTATAAGTACCAATTAATATCAGTATTATAAATACAACGACACTTTTAATTCCAACACTCGAAGAACATGTGTCCGATTTTTATATTCGAATGTCTGACACGATAACGAATGGGGAAAGTAATGACCTTAAAGAGTAACAGTAATTTATCTTACCGTTCGTACCACAAGAGACTGAGGTATTAAGAGTAACTTCTAGACTATAGAAGGAACAATTCTTTCTCGACTTCTTGGTAGTCTCGTGGAGGGCGTTCTCTTATTCCTACATTAGTCTCCAGATGGTTGATGTAAAAGATCTTGTCTTTAGTACTATGTACCTGACTGTTCAGGCTCTTATAAAACTCGTCGGGGTTCTATGCACTAAACTTTAAGTCTCAGGATCTTTCACCATGTATAGTGGTAGTGTAGACTTCCGTTACTCTAGTGTACCAGGTCTTCCTTCTCGAGCTTAATAAATCAGAATAGATTAAAAATTTGAATTGATAACTACCTTATTTTTCCGTTAATATTTAAATTTTTTGTTCACACCTTTTTTCTTTAGAGAGGTCTTACTCATAAATCAAATTACGGACAGAGTTCTGATAGTCAGTCTTCCTCTTTTACACGGGTCGACTTAATAATAAGAAGGGTCGTAGGGAACGTTGATACACTATGTCAGTGACAGTTAGTCTGAAAACACTCTGATTCGGAGGACTCTTTCCGGACAATTCTCGTGTGTAGGGTGTCGGTGTAAGGAAAATGAAGGAGGGTGGGAAGAGAAGACCAAACCTTACCTCTACGACAGGACTTCCACCTCGTCGGTACTTCATTAGTACACTGTCGTAGTTCGTACTCCTGTTTCAGGTGCTCTATTCCTACTGATCTCTTCGGACCCAGAGACTGCCGTGACGGTTCTGACGGTGAAAGACTCAAAAGGTACACTGTCTTTTTATTCGTCGATAAAACACATGTGGTGAAAACAGTGCGAAAGACAATACCGTCAGATATATGTTACGACTGGTTGTCTCTGCTACTACACCCACACCTTTCCACTCTTTCCTACAGTTCTTCTTTACCTGTTCATTTCATGTAACTTGGACGATTACTCCTCTAATTCACCCCTGGTTGAAAGAGATTGTCTTCGTAATAAGGTATCCTCTTCTGTCTGGTGTAGGTACCGAGGTCTTCCGTCCTGACGCTAGGTACTATCTTCCTCCGACCTGGGTAGTTTCTTTCTGAAAAGTCTCGATATTTCGGTGGATTCTTTTCTAAAGTATCTTTTTCTTTAGTGAACGTCAATGGACTCCCATCTTCCTGTTGTTCCCCCTTAACCTACTTCCACCACTTTTCCATTTTCGAAGGTCGAGATTCTATTTATTCATGTCCTCTATTACCTGTTAAGTTGTGACGACTACTATATAAACTTGCAACAATTCTCTCATCTAGAATTCTCAAGAGTAGTGTTCCTTTTCTAAAAACAGACATATACTACTACTTACAATTTGAATAAATCTATTGATAAAGTATTATATACATTCAGTTTAGTACGAAATGTGGAACTGTTATATGTCACGAGATAAGTTAATATATAGTTATTTCGACTTTTCTTATGTGTCTTCTTGACATGTTTTTTCTAGAAGTACTGGACCTATTAATGCTACCACACTAGTGAGTAGATCTCGGTCTGTAGGACCTTACACTTCAGTTTACCCGGAATCTTTCGTAGTGATGCTTGTTTCGATCACCTCCACTACCGTAAGATCAACTCGACAAAGTTTAGCACTTTCTACTACGACACTTTCACGATGTGAGTTATACGGTCGTTTAAACCTTTTGAGTAGTCACCGGTGTCCTAACCTTTTCCAGTCAAAAGTAAGGTTAAGGTTTCTTTCCGTTACGGTTTCTTACGAGTTTGATGGTGTGTTAACTGAGTAGAGTGTACGATCATTTCATTCCGAGTTTTAAGAGGTTCGGTCCGAAGTCGTTATGTACTTGGTACTTGAAGGACTATAAGTTCGACCGAAGTCTTTTCCGTCTCTTTGGTCTCTAGTTTAACGGTTGTAGGCGACCCAGTACCTTTTTCGTTCTCTCAAGGTTTTTTTGTAGATAAAGACGATATAACTGATACGGTTTCGGAAACTAACACACCTAGTGTTATTTGACCTTTTAAAACTCTCTCTACCCTTATGATCCGGTGAACTGGACGGAGAACTCTTTAGACATACGTCCAGTCCTTTGTTGTCAATCTTGACCTGTACCTTGTTGTCTGACCAAGGTTTATCCTTTTCCTCATGCAGTTCCGACATATAACAGTGGGACGAATAAATTGAATATACGTCTCATGTAGTACTCTTTACGACCTGACCTTCTTCGTGTTCGACCTTAGTTCTAACGACCCTCTTTATAGTTATTCGAGTCTATACATCTACTGTGGTGGAAATACCGTCTTTCACTTCTCCTTGATTTTTCGGAGAACTACTTTCACTTTCTCCTCTCACTTTTACAACCGAATTTCGAGTTGTAAGTCTTTTACTTCTAGTACCGTAGGCCAGGGTAGTGAAGGACCCTTTATCTACCCCTTTGTCACCTTTGTCACCGTCTGATAAAAAAACCCGAGGTTTTAGTGACGTCTACCACTAACGTCGGTACTTTAATTTTCTGCGAATGAGGAACCTTCTTTTCAATACTGGTTGGATCTATCGTATAAGTTTTTGTCTCTGTAATGAAACGGCTGATTCCAGGCAGATCAGTTCCGATACCAAAAAGGTCATCAGTACATACCTATACTCTCAACCTGACACTTCTTTTGACTCGTGACTTCTTAAATACGAAAACTTGACGCCACAACCTCTTCTGAGAACTCTCAGGCAACCTGACGTTCCTCTAGGTTGGTCAGGTAAGACTTCCTCTAGTCGGGACCCTAAAGAAACCTTCCTTACTACGATTTCGACTTTGAGGACATGAAACCGGTGGAGTACGCTTCTCGACTGAGTAAACTTTTCTGGGACTACGACCCTCCCTAACACCCGTCCTCCTTTTCCCCTACTGGCTCCTACTCTACCGACCTACCGTAGTGACTGAGCTACCTGCACTCAGACTCACTTGAGGCCCTCTACCACTACCTGTCCCTCCGGACCGCACGACGCTAAGTACCCCAGCGTTTCTCAGCCTGTGCTGACTCGCTGACTTGACTTGACTTGACTTTCGACTTTTTTCATTTATTCACTTTTTTATATCTCCACGATTATCACAGGTTGACTTCCAGTGTGGTCTATCTCTGTAAATAGTCGAGATTCTAAAGATGAACGTAAAACTTTGAATAGACATGAAACCGTTTGTACAGAACTCGTGGACGAGATAAGTATAGAAGACACTTGAAGATCTTTTACGTTCCTAAAAATTTTTGATCCTAGGAACTCCTACAATGACAGATCACTGACTTTTGACACACATTTTTCCAGTAAAGTTATTTTGAAATTCTCGATTCTACGTCCATTTATCTCATTTCCTCTTTACAAAGGAATTTTGACTTCTAAGTTCCAACTCTTTTTCATATTAATTCCTTTTTTGTTCTTCCTTTTAAAGTTCGTCTTATAGACGTTATTTAGGACAGACCAGGAAGGAAACAATCGAAAACGAAATAAAACCTGTAGATCTCTAAAGGGAGTGGACGAACCCTTGAGATGATACGTAAGCTCTCCTACAAACAATACGAAGTGGATACAAAACATTGTTCTCAAAAGGAGTTTAATAAAGACTACATAATTGATAGAGTCCTGATCCATATTCGATTAGTAAAGGAAAACCTATAAATTATCGAGTAAGGAGTACATCATGTAAAAATATATATGATTCCCGACAAAGATTTGATAATAAATGAAGGTGAAGAGACAGACAGTTAAGATCTTAGTCACAGTGTCATTGGTAAAAATTAACCGTCGAAATCTCATGTAAAATTATTACCGTTAAGGTGACGGTAATGATAAAATTATCCACCAATAAGGACTATTTAGTAGAGAGAGAATTGGTACAGGATCATTTTGTGATCTCACAAGCTAACGTACCTTTGAGTATATGTAAACTAAACATTGTTTAGAAGTAAATAAGTGTCCGATTTAAAATTTCTCTGAAAGGTAGTTGGATGGTTCGAGAGACTGTAATGAAAAATCCGCGAGGAAGAAAAAACACTTAGGGACAGGGGTTTAGTTGATAAGAATATTAGAATTTTAAACGGTAATTCTTTCCTAGTCTGTACTTATCAAACATTATCGGTGTACAAAAGGAAGGGTCATTATAGACGGTCAGTACGGAATCGGAGTTGACGTCTTAATTTTCAAGATAGAAGTTTACCATCAGTCGTTCACTCTCTCCAAGACAAAAACAAGAACTTAAGGACCTTGGAATCGAGGTGAGAGGACCACGTATTTCATAACTATATATGGTTGTCTTACGTCGAAATAATCGTGTCGGTATTTGTAAATAACAATAATAAGTAGACGAATTAAGAAGGGAAACGGTAGACCTCTAAACTGAAATTTTGAAGTTGTCTTTCTTTTAAGAGGAGACGTAGGGAGAACCTAAGTAGAACTTTGGTCCGGACGAGGTGTGTCCCAGTGTAGAATGTCGACACCCACACGTTGTGGTTCCTCGATGTGAGTGTGAGTCCTTTCGCACGTGGTCGGTCCATTCCGGGAAGAGAGGGAGTCACGGGTGGACCCTACGTTCACTTTCTTCTCTGATCGATCATCAGTGTGAAAAGGGGAGGTAATATTTCTCGACATTTCGGTCATTGTGTTAAATAAGGGTATATAAGTTACTCTCGTTCTCCTTCCTTCCTTCTTTCCTTTCTCCTTCTTTCTCTCCTTCCTTTCCTTATTTTCTTCCTGCTTTTACCTCCTCTCCCTTTAGAGAGGTACTTTTTTTTTTTTTTTTTCCGATACCTCTTTCCAAGTCATTCCTATGGTCTCTGACGTACCGAGACACCCGACAATATAGATCTCAGTGGAACCTACAAACGAACGGTTTCTGTTAATGACTGATATAAGACGTCGTAGGATGGTTACGAGTTTTTTACTACACTTACTCAAGTAGAACAGTCGAAACCTTGAGTTTCTTTTTCTGACGTCTTCGTAGTTATAAAACTTCGTTACGTCTTTATTAAGTACCCTGCCCTTGAAGAGATGCGAATCTGACCGGTTGTAAAGTCATCTGACGAGACCGCCGGTAAGTTTCGCCTGAACACAAATAATTTATGTTCTCATCTGTGTCACAAGAAACTGGAGCATAAAAGAAGGGTCGTTTTATTGACGGTACAAAATCTTTTGTGTTGGAAGATAGGGTAGTGAAAGAGAAATGGACAAAAATTATAGATGCAGTCCTTTTTGTTTGAAATGTGAACTTGTCGAAGGTGTAGGGAAATTTACTATGTCATCTAGTAAAATTCGTTTAAGTTTGATACATAATATATCGATTCATACGTCCTTTTTATATGAGTGAGTTTCCGTTCTCACCTCGAAATCGAACCATATAGGTCAGGATAGACTCGATGGGATGAGACAAGGCCAATTACAAAAAACGATCAACGGTACCCTCGATGAATTAATTGGTGAAAAGATAAAAGGAAATTTTAGGAACTTAAAACATTAATAGACTTTTATTATGGAAACTCTCTTACGAAAGTTGATGTTTTTATATATTTGTTTATCAAAAGTTTAGTCTGTGGTTCATACTTATAAGTTTAATCGTGTAAGGGTACACCAAAACGAGAAGTTCTACAAAAATGTCTATTAACTTTGACATAGTCAAACAAGAATGGTAATTCACTACTGAACCGCTTATCGTTAACATCATCGTCCCGGGTTTAGAATCCCTCTTACTAATACTCCGTCACGTTAGTTATAGACCTCTAAACCCTAGTTTGTTACTTCCTATTCCTTTTCCTATGTATGTTAAAATACATGGTATTTCGAGATCTTTGGATTAAGTATCACTTCTTTTTGTAAAGAGAAGTGTGACTGTTTAATCTCTATCACTCCTTTTTACAACCGTAAACAGAATTGATCCAGAATTATGTCATTTACTTACCTTACACAGTACTGTGTAAACCTCTATAAAAGTATCAACTACCTCTAAGAAGACGTCAACTATTGGTGTTGTTAGTACTTTGATCTATTTGAATGGTGGAACGGTTCTTCCAAAGCAATTTCAGGTCAGAATTAGAATAATGTTTATAACGGAATAATGTTTATAAACGGAATAATGTTTTTACACAATTGTTTTATTTTTTAATACTAACGAATAAAATCGTTTAATGACGAGAGTACGTCTAAGAATTATGAATTTTAATAAGTGTATAGACTTATTGATGTTGTAGAGACAAACTATAACACAAATGTTTAGGAATAAGATGCACTAGTAAATGATGATCGGAACCTCGATATTTTATACTATGAAAGTGAAGTTTTTGTCTACTCAATCGTTCTATAGTCGAGATTACTATTCCGTTAAGAAACAGAATCCGTCGTCAAAAAAACTGTCGGTAGTACATTCGAGTCTATCACATATCTATAACTTTTAAAAGTCCCTTATACTCGTATCGATTAAGTTGAAATGAAGATATTGATGTCGTTATATCGGGGACAGACAGTTTTGTGTAGTCAAAGTCCTTTTCAGTGACTCTCTCCGTTTTTGGAGAGTCGTACTCCCACAAATTAATTACAACATTCGGTTTTCTTTTTTTTCACCAGTTAATTTTTTGAGTTACTGATAGTCCATGGATCTGATTGAAATTTTAAAAATAAATTATTAGAATACTTGTAATCCAGAGAGATGTTAAACTTTGTAGTTTTATAACAAACGGTACGTATTAAATTTATGATTAAATAAAATAAAAACTTTCGTTAAGATCCCATCCTTTAATATGTAACTCACACGTCGAAGTCGTTGTATTGGTAGAGACTACTCTATTTAGAAAATACGAGAAAGGTCATCCCATTAAATAATTACCTGTTTGAATATTACAAATAATATCGTTTTAATAAAGATGTGTCAGTTTGTCTTGTTGTTACAACCACAGACCCTACCTTATTTAACACTAAAAGTTCGTTATTTAACTTAAAAAATTTTTTAGATTTCATAGAGTGAACTCTTTCTCGTTGGTCCGTCAACTCATTTATAATCGTCAAGTTTCCCCGTGTGTATCGACGAAGTCTGATTCCGACGTAGTTTCCGTCACTGTTAGTTTCATAAGACTTTCGTTCTTCTTATAAAAATTCGGACACACGTACCTCAGAACTTGTTTTTTCACTAACTAAGTACAAATGTCTTAAACAAACTTGATTTTACTTAATTAAGTTCCTTCTTTCACAAGGGAAGGATCAGAACTCACGAAAATATTGGTTCAACGACTCTTGTTTATTCTCAGGGATTTTTATGTAAGGATAATTACCCAGTTCTTCTTAGTGTCTCCGGATTAAAGGAAGACGAGTAGTCTTCTCGACTTTACGATAAAAAAAAAAGTAATGCTCGTAAATTTTGAATTACTAAATTTCAGTCTATGAATTCTCACTTTCAGTGTAGAGGTCGCGTACAAGTATGAACAAATCACCGAAGATTTAGACACGAACATTTGTTTTAATAAGAATCAGGAAACTGTTGACGATAAACAGGACATCCTTTTAATCAGGGATTCCTCTACGTTTAACAAACGATCATGAACTACCGAAACATCATTAATGGTACGATAGTCTATGGAGTCTTAATTCTATTCGGAACCGTAGTTTTAAGGTATACCAACTAAGATTTTATTCTACGAATCTACCCGTCTTATGATTTACTGTACGTAACTCATTCATTTTGGGACCCGGTTCAAGTAGAGTCTGGACCTCGATAGTGTTCAACATAGACTCTAGTTTGTTTCCAGTACACCTACGGCGTTGTACATTATTTATTAACTTTTTCAACGTCAAAGTTCCTTCAAGTCCAGTCAAGTCACCGAGTCAGCACAGGCTGAGAAACGTTGGGGTACTTGACGTCGTGCGGTCCGGAGGGACAGGTAGTGGTTGAGGATCTCAAGTGAGTCTGAGTGTAGGTAGCTCAGTCACTACGGTAGGTCGGTAGAGTAGGAGAGAGTAGGGGAAAAGGAGGACGGGGGTTAGGGAGGGTCGTAGTCAGAAAACGTTACTCAGTTGAGAAGTTTACTCCACCGGTTTCATGACCTCAAAGCCGAAATCGTAGTAAGGAAGGTTTCTAGTGGGTCCTGACTAGAGGAAATCTTACCTAACCAACCTAGAGGAACGTCAGGTTCCCTGAGAGTTCTCAGAAGAGGTTGTGGTGTCAAGTTTTCGTAGTTAAGAAGTCACGAGTTAAAAGAAGTGTCAGGTTGAGAGTGTAGGTATGTACTGTTGACCTTTATGGTATCGGAACTGATCTGCCTGGAAACAACCGTTACAGAGACGAAAACTTATACGATAGATCCAACCAGTATTGAAAAGAAGGTTCCTCATTCGCAGAAAAGTAAAGTACCGACGTCAGTGGTAGACGTCACTAAAACCTCGGGTCTTTTTATTTCAGACTGTGACAAAGGTGACAAAGGGGTAGATAAAGGGTACTTCACTACCCTAGTCTACAGTACTAGAAGTAAAAGACTTACAACTCGAAATTCGGTTGAAAAAGTGAGAGGAGAAAGTG